>JAVKPL010004572.1:0-22201 GCA_032173675.1 Gastrolobium villosum
GCATTTCATGTCTTGGCTAAAAGAGCGTCCGAAAGCACTCGAATCTCTAAATAATCTTGTGTTGTCTTTTGATTTGGATGAGAATGGGGAGTCTATTAAGTCCTTTGAAATACTCGACAAGGCGCCCAATTTAGAACATATGTCTATATCCGTGCTCCCAGAAAACATTGAAAGCATTGTGAAAAGCTCAAGTCCATCGGAAATTGATGAACGAGGGATGTCTGGACACTTGAAAGCATTGACACTGAACACAGTTAAGACACTCAGGTCCACCAGCTCAGAGGACTCATCATGGTTAAACAAACGTTGTGTAAAGCTCCAAAAATTATCTGTTTCCTGTAGTCCTGAGTTGACAACTTTAGTACATTCTGCTTCGCTTGTATCTTTCTCTTATCTAAAGGAATTAAGTATATGGAGATGTGATGGTTTGAAGTGTTTGTTCACATCCTCAGCAGTACAAATATTAGAAAACCTTGAGAAGATTGACATCAGAGAATGTGAATCAATGATAGAGATAGTGGAAAGAGCGCAAGGTGAAACGACTTCAGCAGGGATCAAATTTGAGCGGCTGAGCTGGATAATTCTAAATGATTTAAAGAGACTAGAAGATTTCTATTCAGGCGATGAAACTTTGGAATTACCGTCTCTAATACAAGTGGACATATTGAATTGTTCTGAGATGAAATTTTTTTCCCACGGACCAGTACATGCGACATCTTTTAGAGGAATTCAAGGTTCTGCCGACTCAAATGATGATTTGATCTTCCATAAGGATATTAACGCCTCAGTAAAAAAAGTGGTCCTTCTACAACCGGTAAGGACTTCACCCAATCAATTAATTATGACCTCAATTTTTGCGTTAATTTAATTACAATCTCTTCATAGGAGCCTTATTCAAACAATCAAATATAACATTGGATAGCAATATCTATATACTACCTTTCCTTAATATTATGATTCTAATATATATTTTGATAATTTGTTAGTAACTTAATATGTTAATGACTTTTCTATCATTATATTTAGGTATACATTTTATTCTTAGCCATTTACATTATACTACCACAGCTAAGGTTTAGATGGGATTTTCCATATTACACTTCCGTCGATTGCTTTTACTCATATGTAATACTTCAATTTGACAAAAGAAAAAGAGGAGTGCGTAACATTTGAAATTCTACACAATGACAAACAATAAATAATAATGTATCCTTGAATACGTATTAAGTACTAACTAGTTTCATATCTTTCTTCTTTATCTTGCTTAGGATTATTTGGTTACCGGGGTTTCTCCAATATTGCAAGAGATATGGCTTAAGCCAGAGCCAGTTCCAGACAGGGACTTCCGTGATTTAACTTCTTTAGTCATGGATGGGTGTCAATTGTTAACAGATGCCCTATTACCTTCTCATTTACTTCCTTTCCTAAGTAACTTGAAAGAGTTGGAAGTGAAAAAATGTAATTTTGTTAAGGTAATATTTGATCATATGATTAATACGGGAATTGCTTCTGAACCCATCTCCATTCGCTTAAGGAAACTGATTTTGGACCAATTGCCAAGTCTAGAATATATTTGGAAAGTGGATCCTCAAGGAAGTCTCAGCCTTCCATTTCTAGAAGAAGTTTTGGTTGATAAATGTGAAAAAATAAAATGTTTGTTTCCAGCATCAGTAGCCAAAGATGGACTACAAATACTTCATGTGAAAAACTGTGAAGGGTTAGAGAAAATTTTTGCAAAGGATGAAGCAACCAAAGAAGAAGCAAACAAAGAATCTATTATATTGCCCAACATAACTTCATTGAGGCTCCGGAATTTGCCAAATCTGGAGTGCATTTATGGAAAGCACATTGGAAAATGGCCTACTTTAAAAGAAATAGATGTTATGGCACTGGAGATTCTTTTAAAGGGTCAAGATGGTTCTACAACAGACAAGCAAGTCTCTATCTCCCATAAAAAGGTATGAACTGTTTTTGTATACTCGCCTCAACACTTTGCATTTTGTGCTCATAAAATTATTATTGGGATGTATAGAATCCTCCTCGTGTTACAAATTCGTGATTAACTTTATCCTGTGTCTGTGTATAAGGCTATTTATCTAGAGATGAGAAATTCTTTGATAGTAAAAGAAATTCTTATATAGTCATATTGCACATATTATTGGGCCAATGATAATCGGTCCAATAAATTTGTTAGTTATGGTAATTGCCATTAGAAAAAGTTGCTTTAAACTACTTCTTAAACTCGCTATTTCTAATTCCTTAGTTTCCTTTCAAATGATAAGCCTGGAGATGCATTGGCATGTAAGATGCAAAGATTCTCATTCTTATTGTGATATCTTGGATATTTAGGTATATTTCAAGTCTGTGTTTCGATTGCCCTCTCTTATTATTTTTCCTTAATTAGATACATCATTGGACTATGAACGGTTAATGTCTTATCAAGTTCCTATGTATGAGAGAAAAAAAAACACTTTATGGAAAAATGTAAGGTTGCGTCAAAATTCTCATTAAATGGAGTACAAACTAGAGTATAGAAAAGAGTCCTCCTAACCATATATAATTAGTACTTTTATACATACACAAGTTATTCTCGGACTTTTAATCTCAAGCATATAACACATTTGAGGTGAGGTCATTTATATAATTGAGTCTAAAGTTAAGCTTTCTTGTTTAATAAAACAAATAAGCTTGGTTGAATATTCAAAAAGATGAGTTCAAATAGTTCACAAATATCATATAGCCATTTTAGTCGAATAATGCTTTTCTAATAATTAAATGCTGCACTTATATCTAATGGTATTTAGTTGAAATAGAAGTAGATTGCAAATCTCGAGCATTTCTCATGAACTTTTCTTTTACTATAAAAAAACTAAAAAATATATCCGCTCAACTCTTTAAACGTCGATGAAGTAACCCATTTGTAAGAAATTCAGATCCTATTTTTTTCATTTAATAAATTAATTTTGAATTAATTATATATCTAGGAATCCTTTCTTCCTTCTAATCTTATTTATTTTGAATTCCAGGTGACTCCCAATCTGGAGGTACTGTGGCTCAGTACGGAAGAAGTCCTGGAAATTGAGCAAGGAAAACTTCATGTTGACCTCCAAGGAATAAACTACGTCAATTTGCAGGGCTTTCATGATGAATCAGACATATTTCCATTTGGTATCCATTCAAAGGTGATACTACACAAAATTGAAAAGCTTCGGGTGGTTGATAGTGCCTTCAAAGAGATATTCCCCTCTCAATGGCCTGACATAGCTCATACTGAAATCCTTTCACAGCTTAAAGGATTGGAGCTTCAGAGTCTGTCCCACCTTGAATCCATAGGGTTAGAGCATTCCTGGGTTGGCCCATTCCTTGAAAATCTAGAATCATTACTTGTTTCTTCATGCAATTGTTTGACAAACTTGATTCCATCATCCACTTTGTCTTTGAGCAATCTGACACAGCTTACTGTAAAGGATTGTGGTCGATTGAAATATTTGTTCACATCCTCAACAGCCAAAACATTGCCTAAACTGAAGGAGATGTCTGTAGCCAACTGTGAATCAATAAAAGGAATAATGTCTGCAGAGGACAATGATGAGATAATATTCAAGCAGCTTAAGATTTTGACTCTTAGCTCGTTGCCAAAACTTGAATGCTTTTACTCGGGGAGTTCCTCTTTCCCGTCCTTGCAAAATGTGTGGATCACCCGTTGCCACAGCATGGAATGTTTCTGTCGTGCTGCCTATGGTCAAACGTATCATGTGTCGATGCTAATAGACGGTGCATGGTATTTTGAAGGAGATATAAATAATATAATCAAAAAAAAAAAGTGGGAGATACAACAGAGGATGCTGATGAACAATGAGTCAGTACAATGACAGATTCCCATGACTTGTATGTAAGTATATATATAATTAGCTGATTCTTATGGAAATGCAATATATGTTAATTAACTATCTTCCTCTCTGTCTTCTCAATTTGCATATTTTCATGTTGTTCAGTGCATTAATTGGAAGCTAAACACACCAGGAAAATTGTATTGCCTCTATTTTAAAACATATCTTTTGCTAAATACCTTCAACTGCTGTTAATTATCTGAGAAGGCTCAGATAATCATCTAATTAATATTGGTCATTTGTTTATCTCCTCTACATCTATGAAGATTTCCGAACAGTAAATCAATATGTATTTTAACTAAAAAAATTTGATCTTATCTGATCACATCATTTTTGTTAATAATTTATTTCAGGAAATTGTTGTCTTGTGGCTGAAAGCTTATTCTCTTTGCATTCACTTATGCTAGCCTTGAAAATTAGTTGTCTTGTTTTTCAAGAAGCAACAGAGCAGAAAACATGGAATGTTGGTGAGTTTGTTAATTTTCCTGCATTTATATTTTCCATCTCATGAAAACATGCATACGAAAATAGTAAAACATTACAAGTTCATTTTGAGAAATAAAAAAGAATGTTCATAAATGATAATGGTTTCAATTTGATTTAGCATGCATAGAAACTCATAATTGTTAGAACTAGAATTTCAAAATTAGGCTGGCTAACAAATCAAATGAACATCTACATTTCATGGTCTCATGCACATATTCTTACGCTTTATGAAATATGATTCAAACATGAATTTTTTTCTTATCAAAGTTTGGGTGCCAACCACTGCATTAATGAATAGGCTCAACACATTTTCCTAGTTTTTGAAAAGCTTGAAACTATTTTAACTTTCAACAACTATCTAATGTATTTTTAATTTGAAGGTTAAACGGGACTCAAAGAATGCAATTAGATGATAAGTGGATAACATCATGACAACAACTATTGGCAAATTGAGGGCTTTTCTTTTCTTGTGGAGTGTGGTGCTCATGAATAAAGTTTACCTGAATATGCTCACAGGAAGTGTGTATGATTTTGAAGTTGCTGAATAAAGTTGTCCTGTATTTTTATACAGGAGGTGAGGTGTGTATGGTTTTTAAGTTAGCAGGGTATTTCATAAATAAATTTGACTTGCATTTCTAGACGAGGTTTGCCTTGCTTGTAATTATGTTACAAAAGGGTACTGTCCTATGACTGAAGTTATCATGGAGAAAGTTGGCAACTTTACATGTATTTCTACATGTGGTGTGCAATTTTTAAGTGTTTTTTAGAATAAGTTGATTCGTATTTTGACAGGCATTGTGTACAATTTTTAAGTTATGGAATGTATCATGAATAACTTGACATGTATTTCTGCAGGCTGTGTGTGGTTTTCAAGTTATGGAATATTTCATGAATAAATTGACTAGTGTTCTACACGCGTGTACTATTTTCAAGTTGAAAATTGGGTTTATGAATAAAGTTTGTAAAGAAACTTGGGATACGTCACCCCAAAAGCTAGGTCAAAGGGTGAGAGTGTCCAAGGTCTTATAAAGGTCACATTAATTACACATACAACCAATGTGGGATTATATATCTCAACACGCCACATACAACCAATGTGGGACTATATATCTCAACACGCCCCTTCACACGAGAGCCCATTGGGCTTGAAGAGTGGATGATGCAACAGGCCCAACCTACCTGTGCTAAAAGAGTCCACAAGAGAAAGTGGGGGACGGCGAGACTCTGATACCATGTAAAGAACCTTGGGATACGCCACCCCAAAAGCTAGCTCAAAGGGTGAGAGTGTCCAAGGTCTTATAAAAGCCACATTAGTTGCACATACAACCAATGTGGGACTATATATCTCAACAAAGTTGACATGTATATCTCTGCCTGAACTATATATGATTTTTTTTTTTTTTTTTTGGTGAAATATATATGATTTTTAAACTACAGAAAGAGTGGTTCATGATGTTTGTGTGTTTCCTCAAGATACGTGTGTAGTCTTCTTTATGGTGATTTTGTAATTTTTAAGTAATAGAAATGGTGTTCGTCAATTATGTTGACATGTGTCCATATAAGTGGTTATGAATTTTTAAATTAAATATCATAGTTATTATAATGAAAAAGTATTTATCTTTTTAAATGACACAACTTGTGTCATTTTACTTTCACAAAAAAATGAGACTCACGCATATTTATTTTTTTCGTCGACTCTCTATTTGCCCTATTCTATCTTTTTTTTCTCATATAAAATAATACAATTATACATTCTTTAGAATGACAAATTTTTCCTTATTATAATAAGTTATACGGGCTCGTACAGTGCTCTAGCTTCAAATACCACCGGATGTCGATTGAGATTTTAACTTTTTCGTTAATAATGGAATGCAATAAAACAACGTGCTTTTCTAATTTAATTAAGGGAAAATATAATGTGTTTGATTATGTTATGATGTTTTTTTCTTTTTCTTAAAATTATTTTGTAAAATAATTAATAGAGATGTTTATCAACCGATCCAAATCGATCTGAACCGCGGTGATTGAACTAAAAAATCGAAAATCGAATAAATCAAAAATTAAAAAAATCACAAATTTTAATTGGATTGAATTGATTTTTAGTTTGGTTGAAAAAAAATTTATCCAATTCAAATCGGTCTAATATATTAATTCATCTCTATCTACTTGGACATTTTCTCAAACATAGCCCAAAAAATTCAGCAGAAGTAGCAGCAATGGGGGCGCGTTAGGAACAGAAGGGCCTGCATCTCCAGCAGCTCGCATTGCCGCTATATTCCGCAGCCTAGTCAAAGAAGCAGCCATTGCGCTATCTGCAAAGCAGAAAAGAATTTGCGTTAGATATAACAATAAAAGTCAATTTACTTAAGAAGGCTCGGATATCTTCATCAATATATTCATTCAAAATTGTAAAGGTACTTAAGTAACCTGAATCATCAGACGCTTCTCGCGCGATGTTACAAAGGGTGGTCACCATGTGCTGCTCGTAATCACTCAAGTCACCAAAGTTATAGTTCAATTTTTGACCTCTAATGGTTGTTGGGTTCGGTATAAAGGAAAAATAGGAGAATTATCCTCTATTTTCAAGAAAAAAGGTTGGGAATCTCTGGCAGGGAGAATCTTAAAGTAGTCTGTAGACCACTTGTGAAACTTCCTTTGATAGGAAGCACAGAACTTCATTTCATCTTTCCCTCTAAAAGAGACCTAGCTTGAATGCGGTCCCATAACGCTAAACAGACATAAGAAAGATTCTGGAGATTGAAACAGATTGTAAGCTTTACAAACCATCTCATACACTCGTATAAAGCCCCAGGCATTAGGAGTCAACTACGAAGGTGCCACATTTATATGCGTCAGCAACCTACAAACGAAGGATGAAAATGGCAGACGAACTCCTATGGACAGAAAGAAGTGGGCATACATCATTATAAAATGTCTAGTAGACCCCTCAACGCGAGCAGAACATACGCACTGATTCTTAGGAACGATGTCCACCTCCCACTGGTCGTCATGAGCTCTCTCTGGGGTTACATGGAGGGCGGCCGTCAATTGCACCAATTCCTCCGAAGAACTGTAGATTGAGGGCGTATCCAAAACAATGTCGGATACCCAGCTTAGCGATTCTTCATCCCGAAGGACACGCTTAACCGTTTTGGTAGCTTCGGAATCAATCTGTAGTTGTTTCTTCTTAGCATCAAGGTTAGGCTTTTGTTTTTTCTTCTTGTCACCAGCACCGCGCCTTGCCATGATTTCTTTAATTTTAGTCGAAACGAAATCTGATTCAGAGGAGGAGGAATCAGTAGAGACAGACGAGTCAGAAGAAGAAGAGACAGCAAATGCTGATTTATAACTGTCAAAATTCCTCTTCTTATATGGGTACCCCCGCGGGGTATATCACATTTAAAGGCAAGGGACTTGGACTCCTTTGACCAGGCTGATCTCGCGCGATGGAAGGAGAAGCATTGCGCGATGAAGTTGAAGGGGAAGATTCGGGGTTTATGGTATTAACAAACCTATGACTACAATCCGAACTCGAGGCAGAATCACTCGAAATCAAAATGGGACTAGTCATTTTAAAGGAAACTTTTGGAAAAAGGGATGAGCTTTGTTGAGACAGAGTTTTGGTTATCTTGCGATTAGGTTCTCGAGAAGATGAACCTATTTCAAACCGTCGAACAGAAGGAGCACGGTTATCATTCAAAGTTAATTTCTTCCTAGGGGCAGCACACTTGCCAGTAAGCCACGCTTCCCCAGTTCCTAAAGACCTCAACCTAGGTAAAGACCTGGAAGGAGGACTGGAAGAGCCAGGCCTCTCGGCTATTCTGATAAAGTTCACAAATTTACGACTGTCAGACATACCCACAGATCGAAAAGCCAGAAAAGAGCAAACAAACAAAGCAAAACGCATAAGACTAACAATGGGTTAAGGAACATACCTCAAATATATACTTCGGATGGACGGAAGAAGAGTAGGACGTGTCACCACAGGAATAAGCAGAAGCAGAGAAAAAAACCAGGAAGGTTTCTCACAAGAACGGTGAGTGCTTAGAGGTGATTTCCCTCTAATCCCACTAACTCAGTACAAATACGAAACGATATCGCAGGATCACTGAAAAGGTTAAAACGTGTTGAGTAAAAACGTATAACCAGGGACACGTGTAAGGAAGGTAAAACATTTTAACTTTAAAACAGTCCACAATTGCCATTAAAATAACCACGTAATTATGATGGCATTAAATGCTTCTGACAGTTAACATCTAATCATCCGTTTTTAAGCGATTAAGTAATTATGACTCCACGGCATGGTTGTGGCTACATCAAATGATCGTGCCAAAAGGATATATCGGGCACAAATGCATATATATATATATGTCGCAGCTTTGCCATATACCAAAACTGCGAGCTAGGGGGAAATTGATCCGGATAAAATATGATAGGCCCATCAAAGGCCCACATACATAGGGACAAGGCACAAAACCCATAAGGTCCAGTATAAGGCGTGATGACTCAATCGCGCACAAGCTTGGCGCGATGACACCATCGCAAGTGAAACTGTCTTTTACATACCTTCAGAGATAAGGAAGCCAGCCCAGAAACTAATAAAGGTCCACCGCGCCTTTAAGCGAATAGACAAAAGAAAGCACTAGCTCGCCACTACTCTATTAAAATAGCATGGCATTAAGAGATAAGCTATCAATTCTTAGGTTGATCCTGCAGCCCTTAAATGGCCAATGAGAAGCCATACCACCTTCACAAGCGGCATCAGAACTCCTATATAAGCAATGGGTACATGCCCAGGTAGGATAATCTAATTCAGTAAGAATACACATACACCTGCAATTGAATTGACTTGAGCGTCAGAGTGTCATCGTAGGTACCTGTAACACCCCGTATATATCCGGTAATATTATCATACTATCGTATTAAGCTGCGCTTAATTAAAATGCGGAATATCTTTTTCTTTTCAATTATGATGCCATTATCATTACCAACTTGCTTATTAATCAATTAATAAAAACATTGTCTGCATATAATTGCAATAAAACAACTGACTGGAATACTTCATTAAATAAATATCATAAGCATAAGTCTCTAGTCACGGAACTACAACACGTAGGCCGAACCAACTATCAGTTTATACAACTCAGCTCAAAGTACTAACATAAAGTGACATGGACAAACCCCATGCTCACTCAAATAAGGCAATAAGCCTCACATCAGTCTCAACATCAATAGCATAATAATAGAGGTGCGAAAAACATAAACAACATCCAATCCAATCATGCTATCATCAAGGCAGTCATAATAATTATCATCAATCATGCTCTGGCCTCTTGCCACCAGAGACATCAGCCTCCATACTACCTGAACCTGAAATAAGCATTCCCCAAATGTGGGGTGAGATCTTTAAACAAGAAATCTCAGTAAGACAAGGGGTCCTCAAGGATCTTCCACCCCAAGCTCACTCACATGTGTAAACATAAGTTTTAAAAGCAGTTCATCATCATCAGTTCTAAAACAAGCAATGCAGCAGTTAATCATGTCATGTGTGTCAATACTATTCTACTGGCCAGAGAAATGCAGGAATACGTCTATCTCCTACATATAGTGCAAGACGCCACTTGCATCCACCCCGGATCACCGTATTGTATGACGCCACATACTCAGACTTGCCGTCAAGATGGAACAACACATGCATATTAAAAGCCATTACATGTAAAGTTCAATCAATATTTCATATGTTCAAAAGCATGTAACACAACATGCATATACCATATCCCCATGAAACATGGTGGAACCACAACATGGCTAAACCGAGGACACGAAAGCTTACCTTGCAAGCTAACACCCAAAGTCAAGAGTCCACTGCTCAAGGTCCAAACACAGCAGAATCACAATCTGTTATGGACCAACACTATATCAATAATCATGCATATCAAGCATACAACTTAAAGACAACGCCTTTCCTTTACGTTTTACGTCTTAAGGCTCCACACGAAGCCATAAGCCCTTAATCACTTGATTCTGACTTAGTTCATTAATTACAGAAGTCCAACTTCCTTAATTTAGGGTCCACAAACCCCCAATAGCCTACTGTTTGCACAGTAAAGCTAATGTTCTTCGCCCATATCCGAATATCAATATCTGGATACCATATCCGGATACTGATATCCGGATATCTGCTCGACAAATATCCGGATATCTCACGACAGAATGCAGTTTCTGCATTTCGTGAAAATATCCATCCAAGGTTCCATTTTTAACACTTCAAAACGTTAAAGCATGCATTTTTATACCAACTTAGGTTAACATTCCAGTTACTTACTTAACCCATTTACATGCAAAGACTTCACCTTTAAGCAACAAAAACTCATGATCAAAGGTTGATACAACTTACCAAAGGTTCAAAACAGAGAAGGGAAGTGCTCTTGGAGCTCTCACAACAGCTCCTAAGTTCTGGCTTGCAAAGGACGCGAAAAGGCTACCAAAGCTTGGCCCTTTCCTCACAAAGGAAGCTACTTGGAGCTTCAACAACCAAGAAGATGAACCCCTTCCCCCAAACTCAGAACTCAACCTTGAAACACTACCAAAACAGAGGCCAAACACAGAATACAAAGCTTAACACTCACCCGAAACCTCAACCACACTCAACCAAGGTGTTTAGATGAAGAAGCCATGTAGAAAGGTGGTACCTTTGGAGGTTTCAAAGCAAAAAAGAAAATGAACAAGTAAGGGGAGGTGGCAGCAGCCAAATGACCAGGAACTCACGTAGCATGGCCTAGGGTTCTCTGTAAATGGAGTATATATAGCCACAAGGCCACTTAGCGCGCAATATTAGCGTAAATAGCTACGCAAAATATTTTAATCCCAAACTTTAGAATCTTAGCCTACTCAATTTTACAATAATTATCATATTTTTATTTTATTTTTCTGAGCACATTTTCGGTACTCACTTTTTCATAGCCAGTATCAGTTCTGACATCAGATCTCATTATTTTGACTTGAAACTCGTTTTACAAGTCCTACATATTATTCTAGTAATTATCATGCACTTGTTATAATTTTCCGGGATACTTTTTCGGTACGCATTTATACCGACTAGCAGAACCGGTATCTGCATTTTTCTTCCGAAAAGTGACTTTCAGCATTCTTACCCACTAATTATAATTATTAAAGCCTCATAATAATTATTATGGTTAATTATGGGATTATTTCCTAATTATCACAATTAAATTCATTAATAAACTTAATTAGCGGTGCGGGTTCTTACATTCACCCCACCTTTTTAAGGATTTTGTCCTCAAAATCAGAATATACCTGTCTCGGAAGTCTGGATACTGCCAGAGAAGCTCGTCCTCTCGCTCCCAGGTACACTCCTTAGGAGTTCTTCCTGACCATTGCACTTTGACCATCGGAATGATATTGCTCCTCAGCTGCTTCTCACCACGATCGAGAATCTTGAGTGGTCCGACAGGAGTCTTTAAGTTCTCCCGAACCTCCACATCATAAGGTTGCACCACGTGCGAAGGATCCGCCACGTACTTCCGAAGCTGAGACACGTGAAACACGTCGTGAATGTTGGCTAAGTTCTGAGGCAAGGCAAGTCGATAGGCAACAGGTCCTACTCTACCAAGGATCTGGTATGGCCCAATAAATCGCGGGCTCAACTTCCTTACTCCAAGTGCTCGTCCAACATTGGTGACAGGTGAAAGTCTCACAAACACGTGCTCACCCTCACTGAACTCCAGTGGACGATGCTTGACGTCGTAGTAACTCTTCTGGCGGTTCTGCGCCTGCTTCAGCTTCTCTCTGATCATCTGGATCTGCTGGGTAGTATCTTGGATAAAGTCCAAGCCAAACAAATCCTTATCCCCAACCTCAGACCAGCAGGTAGGTGTACGACACCTCCTACCGTACAACGCCTCAAAGGGTGCCATGCCCAGACTAGCATGGAAACTGTTGTTATACGAAAACTCCACCAAAGGAAGGTACCTATCCCATGCCGAGCCCTGCTCCAACGTGCAAGCCCGCAACATGTCCTCCAAGGTCTGGATAGTCCGCTCTGTCTGTCCATCAGTCTGAGGGTGATAGGTTGTACTCAGTCTCAACTGCGTACCAAAAGCTCCCTACAGCGCCTCCCAGAACCGAGATGTGAACTTCAGGTCCCTATCACTAATGATACTCTTGGGCACCCCGTGAAGCCTCATGATCTCCCGAACATACAGTCTGGCCAACTACTCAGTAGTGAAGCTCACCTTCACTGGAAGAAAATGGGCAGACTTCGTCAGTCTGTCCACAATGACCCATATCGAGTCACAGCCAACCTGAGTCTTCGGCAAACCCACAACGAAGTCCATGGAAATGCTCTCCCATTTCCACTCTGGAATCTCAAGAGGTTGAAGTTTACCAGATGGCTTATGGTGTTCAATCTTCACTTTCTGACAAATCAAACACTTGGATACGAAAATAGCAACATCTTTCTTCATGCCCGGCCACCAGAAGTTCTTCTTCAGATCTTGATACATCTTTGTAGCACCAGGGTGGATAGAAAACCGGCCCTTATGGTCTTCTGCCATAACCTCATCGGTCAATGGACCTCGAGGAACCACAATCCTCTGCTGAAACATCAGAAGTCCATCCTCATTCCAAGACACACCGTCTTGATTCTTCACATAATCCAGGCACTCTCTCTGAACTTGCGCCTCTTTGATCCTTTCCAACAGCTCGTTCACAATGTTTGCTGCCTCCAACTCGAAAAGTGCACTCTCGCACGGAGTGGTCATTGCCAACTTCCGAAACTTCGCAACCACATCAAAGTTACAAAGTAACGAACTGGGCAAGCTCCCGGATTTTCGGCTCAAAGCATCGGCTACCACATTGGCCTTACTAGGATGTTACTTCAGCTCAAAGTCGTAAACCATCAGGAACTCCATCCATCTTCTCTGCCTCATGTTCAACTCCTTCTGGTCAAACAGATACTTCAAGCACTTGTGATCTCTGAACACCACAAACTGCATACCGAACAGATAATGCCTCCAAATCTTGAAAGCAAACACGATCGCAGCCAGCTCCAAATCATGAATCGGGTAGTTCTCCTCATGAGGCTTCAACTGCCTCTAAGCAAAAGCAACAGCTCTACCAGACTACATCAACACACAGCCCAACGCCTTACCAGAAGCATCACAGTAAAGCTCAAACTGCTCCTCAGGATCAGGAAGGACCAACACAAGAGAAGTAGTCAATCTCTCCTTCAACTCTTGAAAGCAATCCTCACACTCGTGAGTCCACACAAACGGAGTCTCCTTCCGAGTAAGACGAGTCAAAGGGAGAACCATCGTGGAAGAACCTTTGATGAACCTCCGGTAATAACCTGCCAAACCCAGGAAACTCCTCACTTCCGTAACTGTCTTGGGCCTCTCCCAATCCAGTACGGCCTCGATCTTGCTGGGATCCACTGCAACTTCATCTGCTGAAATCACATGTCCCAGAAACTTGACTGATTTAAGCCAAAACTCACACTTAGAAGGCTTAGCATAAAGCTTTTTCTCCTTCAGAACTTGCAGAACAACCCTCAGATGTTTCCCATGCTCCTCCTCAGTCTTGGAGTAAATCAGAATGTCATCAATGAAGACTATCACAAACTGATCCAGAAACGGCTGGAAAAATCCTGTTCATGTAATCCATGAACACTGCCGGCGCATTTGTGAGTCCAAAAGGAATCACCAAATACTCAAAGTGACCATATCTCGAACGAAACGCGATCTTCGGGACATCCTCCGGCTTCACCCGAATCTGATGGTATCCGGACCGGAGATCGATTTTGGAATACACATAAGCGCCCCTGAGCTGATCCAACAGATCATCAATCCGAGGAAGGGGATACTTGTTCTTGATCGTCACCTTGTTCAACTGCCGGTAATCGGTGCACAAACGCATTGTCCCATCCTTCTTCTTCACAAAGCTGACCGGTGCTCCCCAAGGAGACACACTCAGCCGGATGAAATCTTTCGCTAAAAGATCGTCGATATGCTTCTTCAGCTCAGCCAACTCCGGTGGCGACAACCAATATGGAGCTAAAGAAATTGGCCCCACACTAGGCAACAAGTCAATGGAGAACTCTATCTCCCGCTGTGGCGGAAACTCAGGATTCTCCTCAAGAAACACATCCAGGAACTCCCCCACCACAGGAATGCTAGTGATATCCTCCTGCGTCCCACTCACCAAACCTCCCAACATGATATACCCGAATGCCCCTGCTCTCAAGGCCCTCATAGCCTGCAGCACTAAAATATATGGCGAGGAACTAGCTGTGGAATCACACGAAGACATCACCACGCGCTTTGCACATCAATCGATCAGTGCACAGTTTCTAGAAAACCAATCCATGCCCAGAATAATTTCCAAGTTAGCCATCGGCAACCCAATCAGATCTACCGAGAACTCACGGTCATTCCACTGAAACGCTACATCGCGGTGAATAGTGATAGAATCACAAATTTCTCCGGTGGCGGTAGTCACCCGCAGCGGTGGAGAAAGCACAGACATGGGCAACTCAAGCCCCAAAGCAATCGGGGTTGCCACAAATGAATGCGTAGCCCAGGAATCAAACAACACATCAACAGAAGAATCACCAATAGACACAGTACCTCTAACAATGTTCGGAGCGCGGTCCGAATGCTGCCTATCCAAAGTGTACACTAGCCCCGTAGCAGGTGGCAGTGTAGGTGTCGAAGTAGAAGCCATTAGAACCATCTCCAAAGGAACTTCCTGAACAGTTGCAGCTCTCGCCGTCGACGACGGACAGTCTCTGGAGAGGTGGCCCTCCTTGCCACACTGGAAACAGATCAGCTGACCAGAAACACAACGACCAACATACTCCTTCCCGCACCCCGCACACCTCAGAGTGGAAGGAGGCCTAACTGAATTCCCCTGCTGTGAAGCGGCTCTCTTAAACTGACCAGGCGCCTGCCTAGTCGCCAACTGCTTACCTTTGCCCTTCCCAGCAAACTTCCTGTCCTTCCAGGATGTAGAAGCAGGACTGGAAACAACAGTCCCCTTAGTCTCGTCGACCTTGGCCCTTTTGGCCTTGCTTGCCACGCAAACATCATCAATATCCTTACACTGCTGAACCAGTGTACCAAAATCCCTCGAAGCAGCTCCAGCAATATGATTGTAACAGCCCGTTACGTACCGGTATTGTTAACATTGATTATGATATTAAGCGCAGTTATAATCACATCAATTCATTTATAAAAATGCGAATAAATTTTTTCCGATTATTACGCGAGCATTTAAAATCATAAAAGCGTAATAATTAAAAGCTGTGACCATAACTGTAAAATCTTGCGGAATACTTATCAAACTATTTTTATAACTTACTTTTATTTATTAGAAGTCACTAAGGGGTCCCCATAAATCCACTTAGCTAATTTCACAATTTTACGTTTTCTACCTATCCGAACAAGGTTCGGTCTCCAAATTATTGCGAACGCACAGTAAAAATTCAGTCTCTTATACCTTGCTATTTTTTTATTACTTAATTAACTTTCTAGAAAGCTATCACATGCTTGGTTCCGAGCTCTTTTGCTCTGGTTATCGCCGTTTGAAGTTGGACAAGCAAAATTGCCAACCAACCCCGAAACAGCTCCAACGTCCTACACTCCTTGAATTTATGCACCTAAACCACTCATTAATTTTCTCTCAAATTTTTACACCATAAACTAGACACCTCAATCTTTAATTTGATATATCATACGCTTAATTTGACTAGGAAACGAAGCGGGAATAAAATCCCCAAAACGGTCCAGAATAGCCCCCAAGTGTAGGGCAAAACAGGGCAGCAAAGTTCATTGGCCACCACAGGACTGCGCACAACTCATAAAATTCTAAGATTTTGATACAATGTAGGGGACATCTCAAGCTTCAAAATGGCGTATGGCAAGTCCCAATCGGACCTCTATGGAGGGAGATATGCTCTCCCGAAGTTCATCAAAATCTGCCAATTCTCCAGAAAATTCACCAGAGTTTCCCTCGAAGCAGCTCCAGCAATATGATCAGCAATCACCTCACTAAGTCCTCTCCGGAACTTAGCAGCCAGAAACGTCGGAGTAGGAGGAACCATCCGAAAATGTGCAAACTTCACCAGCTCATTGAACTTGGCCAAGTACTCATCCACAGTCATCGAGCCCTAAACCAAATGATTAAATTCCCCTTGTTTCCTTTCCTGAGCATCATAGGGAAAGTATCTGCCCAAGAAGCACTCCTTGATGAATGGCCATGTCATGACACGACCCTGCATCCCGAAAGCTCGAGAGGTGTTCGTCCACCACTCATGGGCATCGCCCTCCAGCATATAAGTCGCGAACATCAGCTTCTGTGGGTCAGTGCACTGCATGACCTGATATGTCTTGTCCATCGATTGCAACCATCTCGCCGCAGCAATAGGATCCGACAACCCCTCAAACACCGGTGGCTTATGCTTCCTGAAAGCATTCAGTCGTCGATCAATAGCATCCCGATCCTCAGCAGGCTCTTGATGTGCCGTCAGCACATAAGTAAATTCAAGCCAAAAAGAGAAAAATAATGAACTATTCCTCATTGAAAAGGCAACATTTCTTATTGTAATTCTTAAATTCCAATTTCAAGAGTGTTCAACTAATTCTATGCTCATTCTGGAAGGAAAATGAGGATTGGCCAAAGTAAAGACCAACGCTCACAGCATGGAAATGACGCTGATAGCGTGGGAATACAGTAAGACCCACGCTCACAGCGTGGGAATGACGCTCATGGCGTGAAGGATCAGATGCATCCACGCTCACAGCGTGAGATTGACGCTGAGAGCGTGGAAAGTCAGAGGCATCCACGCTCATAGCGTGGAACTGACGCTGATAGCGTCAGTTGTGGAAGCCACAGCCGTGCTTTCAAGGGGAAAAATTGGAAAAAGAGAAAAGGTTGTCTTTATAAATAGGAAGAGTGCATTTCTGAAGGGACACTGGTTTTTGACCTAGAAGAGGCCGTCGCTGTGAAGAAGAAGCTGTTCTTCGTTCTTCCTTCGATCATTCTGTAATTTACTTTCTTGTTGAATTTTACTTGAGATCAGCCATGAATATGGTTGGCTAGATTTTTTTATTGTGGTAAGGGTCACAACCCTGAATGTGAACCCCTTGTAGTTTGGATCTGATTTATATATGATTATCTTTCTGCATCTATTATCCTTTGCTCTTCATCTCATTGTTCTTTTAGATCTGATCATTCTAACAGATCACTAGGGTTAGGATTCACAATAGGAATATTGGGATCCTAATTCCCGAACAGGAGGAAGATAGTTGTTCATGTAGGCACTAGGGATAGGCTACATGAACTGAAAACGCGAAAGATTCACCGAATTGTATGTTTAACCTGAAAAGGAATCTCTAAGGAATTAGGGTTCTAAGAAGGTTAATAAGGTTAAGATCCCTAAGGAATTAAGGTTTAACCGATTAAATAAAAGATGGTGAATCGTTTGATCAAAGGGTAATTCATATGTAAATTTACATTCAGATTACAAGGTGGGGATCAAACAGGTGTTCGTACTCTTACTACAATCTTTTTACAATTGTTTTTCAAAACCCTAATTTTATATGATTTGTTCATCCGTCTTTCAGAAAACCCAAAAATACGCAATTTACATTTTAGTTACTTTTCATTTTAAATCAGCAACAATTGCTACCTCTTTTGATCCGTTCAACTTAAGGGGACTGGTTATTGTAGTACTTGGTCTACAATCCCTGTGGAGACGATACTCTACTTCATCACTTTTATTACTTGGAACGATCGGTATACTTGCCGAGTTCGCAACAAGATTTTGGCGCCGTTGCCGGGGATTGTGCATTCCAATATTATAAATAACCATTGATCTTTGAGCTTGAATATTGTTTTTTTTTATGTATTGAAATGTCATTTTAGGTTTGCTCTATCTTGATCTACATTTTTATAGGTATTACTGACTATCTTCTTTAAGTTTATGCGAGGTAGACGTGCTCCTAAAGATCTGGTGTTTGATCCTGAAATCACAAGAGCTGAAAGGAAGCTGAGAAAAGTTGCCAAGCAGATAATTTGGGAAGGCCCGATTAGTGAACCTGATCAATCTGTAAAAGATATGGCGAATCATAATAATGCTGGAGGAGGTCCCAACAATCAACCTCCTGCACCAGAGTTGATGGAGTCGATTTTGGCTCCAATGTTCACAAGGCCGAATTCTAGTGTTGTCCGGCCCCAGATTCAAGCCAACAATTTTGATATCAACCCGTCTCTTATCAACCTGGTGGAAAAGACTCCTTTTGGTGGTGAGGATTATGAAGATCCTCATGATTTCATGGACAGATTTCTAAGAATCTGTGACACCACCAAACACAATGGGGTGTCTGATGATGCAATCCGACTTCGGTTGTTCCCGTTTGCATTAACAGGGAAAACTCTTAGATGGTTGGACCGACAACCACCTAATAGCATCAGAACATGGGATGAGTTGGCAGCCAAGTTCTTTGCTGAACATTTCTCTCGGGAGAAATACAATAAGTTGGTGAATGAAATCACCAATTTTATTCAGCAACCGGGAGAGACCCTCTGTGCAGCTTGGACAAGATTCCAAGAGTTGATTAGGAAGTGCCCCCAATATGACTTTCTGGATGAGAAGAAGGTCAGAGTCTTTTACAATGGGATGACACCAGACACAAGAATGATTGTCAATGGTGCAGCTGGTGGAACCATAGGAAGAAAGACTGCAGCAGAAACTCTGGAGCTGATTGACTACATGGCACGAAATGAAAATGCCTCAACAGAAGTCCAGTTGACTCAATCAGCTCAATTGAAGAAGGGCATTCTACAACTTGGGAATCAAGATGCCGCTTTAGCTGAACAGAAGGTGATTTCACAACAACTAGCAAGTATGAATGCTAAGTTGGACAAAATATGAATATCCACAACTCAAGTTAATTCAATTAACTGTGAGTATTGTAAGGAGGACCATGAATCCAATGAGTGTCCCACACTTATGGGAGCTGAGGCATTCCAAGTTAATGGAGTGTGGTATGATCCAAGGCTACCATAAAACACTCAAGGTTATCAGAGAAACCAGAATAGTGGCCAAGGAAGCAATTTTCAGAGAAGAAATCAAGGGGGAGGTTTGGATTATAAATCCAATAATTTCCTACAACCTCCTCCTCTTCCACAAAAAGAGCCATCTGAACTAGAGAAAGCTATGCTGCAGCTTTCTAAGACTACAAATGATCACATGGAAAGTACAAGTGCTTTCATGAAGGAAACCAGGGCCTATCACAAGAATCAAGATGCCTCCATTCGGAATTTGGAGACCCAGATAGGACAGCTATCCAGGCAGTTAGCTGAAAGAACTCTGGGGTAGTTTCCTGGAGATACAATTGCAAATCCCAAGGAGGATTGTAAATCCATCGTGACTAGGAGTGGAATTGTGATCACTCCTCAAGAAAAGCCTAAAATGGTTCAGCCAAAGAAGGTTGATGAACCATTGAAGGAAGTAGAAAAAGAAGCAGAAGCATCTGTCAAAGTGTAGGAGGAACTTGCAAAGCAAGACAAGAAGGAGGAAAAGGAGAAAGCTGTTGAGGCTCCAAAGCCACCAATGGATTTTTCTCGCTTTGAGAAACCTCCTTACCCCATGAAGCTTAAGCAGCAAGTGCAGAAACAACATTATGCCAGGTTTTTAGATATTTTTAAAAAATTGCATATTAATATTCCATTTGCTGAAGCTCTTGCTAACATGCCAAATTATGCTAAATTTATGAAAGATTTATTGTCAAGAAAGCATAAGTTGCAGGAATGTGAGACGGTAGCACTTACTGAAGAGTGCAGTGCCATAATAACAAAGAAGTTCCCACCAAAGCTTCAAGATCCAGAAAGCTTTAACATTCCAATTGCCATAGGCAACGTTGATGTTGGTCGGGCATTATGTGACCATGGAGCGAGCATAAACTTGATGCCGCAATCATTATGCAAAGCTTTGGGAATTTCTGAATTAAAGCCAACAATGGTCTCTTTACAACTGGAAGATCGTTCGTTAAGAAGACCTAATGGGGTCATTGAGGATGTACTTGTCAAGGTTGACAAATTTATCTTCCCTGCAGACTTCATTGTGTTGGATATGGAAGAAGAGAGTGAAATACCTCTTTTACTTGGAAGGCCATTTTTAGCCACAGCTAGGGCTATGATTGATGTTGAGCAAGGGAAGCTCGAGTTACGTATGAATGATGAGACAATCACAATCAATGTGTTCAAAGCCATGAAGAGCTCATCTGACCACAATGACTGTTTCAGACTTGATGTGATAGAGGAAGCAGTCAAGGAAGTAGACATTGGTGATCTAGAGAATGAAGGAGAGTTCAAGGATCTAGATGAAGAAGCTATACAAGAAGGGCAATAAACTGTCTTTGAGGTGCTAGAGAAAGAAGGAGAAGAAACAATCTCTGTAGCACCAAAGGTTGAATTAAAAGAGTTGCCTAACACTCTTAAATATGCCTTTCTGGGAGATTCAAAAGATTACCCAGTAATCATCAATAAAGACTTGTCTCCATCTGAAGAAGGGAAGTTGTTGAAAGTGCTCAAAGAGCACAAGACAGCCATTGGGTGGTCTATATCTGATTTGAAGGGAATTAATCCTTCTTTCTGTACTCACAAGATCTTGATGGAAGATAATATCAAACCAGTGAGGCAGCCTCAGAGAAGATTAAACCCAACAATGAAGGAAGTAGTTCGAAAGGAGGTGATGAAACTCATGGATGCTGGAATGATTTACCCCATTTCTGACACTGCATGGGTAAGTCCAATACAGACAGTCCCAAAAAAAAGAGGTCTAACTGTCATGAAAAATGAAAAGAATGAGTTGATTCCCACAAGGACTATCACGGGTTGGAGGATGTGTGTTGATTACAGGAGGCTAAATTCAGCCACCAGGAAAGATCATTTTCCTCTTCCATTTATTGATCAAATGCTGGAAAGGCTAGCTGGTCATGCTTTCTGTTGCTTCTTGGATGGATATTCTGGCTACAACCAAATTCCAGTAGCACCAGAGGATCAGGAAAAGACAGTCTTCACATGCCCATTTGGAGTTTTTGCTTACAGAAGGATGCCATTTGGCCTCTGCAATGCACCCGCGACATTTCAAAGGTGTATGCTTTCTATCTTTTCTGATATGGTAGAAAAATATTTGGAGGTTTTCATGGATGACTTTTCTGTGTTTGGTTCCTGTTTTGATTCATGCTTAGTTAATTTAGCTAAGGTTTTGAAGAGATGTCAGGAAACTAATTTAGTGCTTAATTGGGAAAAGTGCCATTTTATGGTACTAGATGGCATAGTATTGGGCCATAAGATTTCCAAACAAGGCATTGAAGTTGATAAGGCTAAGTTGATGCTTATTGAGAAACTTCCCCCCTCCCGTTAATATTAATGGTGTGCGAAGTTTTTTAGGTCATGCAGGGTTTTATCGAAGATTCATCAAGGATTTTTTGAAAATTGCAAAGCCTCTTAGCCAGCTGTTAGTGAAAGACAAGGAGTTTATGTTTGATGAAGCTTGTCTCAATGCATTTAATGTGTTGAAAGAAAAGCTAACCACAGCACCTGTTCTGACAGCGCCAGATTGGAGTCTTCCGTTTGAACTCATGTGTGATGCGAGCGCATACGCCATGGGTGCAGTCCTTGGTCAGCGTAAGGATAAATTGTTACATGTTATTTACTATGCAAGCAAAGTCTTTAATGAGGCACAAGTAAATTATGCCACTACTGAAAAAGAAATGCTTGCAGTAGTTTATGCATTGGAT